>JAZKJV010003084.1:0-41081 GCA_037367405.1 Ottelia alismoides
TCGGATCGGACCGAGACCACACACTTGCTCGTTATCGACACCGAGTCTGCAAACCTCAGCTCAATCGATGACCTAAAAAAACAGCTGCGCGAAAAGAACTATCTCGCGACAAAGGCTGCTTGAGTAAGCTCGATAGATCGGACAGCCTTAGCTAAACTCGAAATAAAGAGGGATATATGCCTTATATAAATTTGCAGATTACTAAGGGTGCCACCCGAGAACAGAAATCGAAACTTGTGAAAGAAATGACGGATTCGCTCGTCAATATCTTAGGAAAAAAACCCGAGCACATTCACATCGTCATTCAGGAAATCCAAGAAGAAGATTGGGGTTTCGAAGGAATGCTGACGGATGAGTGGAAAAAGACGCGCAGTCAGCGCTAAAAAATTGAACGCGGTGTTCCGGCTACCGTCTAAATTTTCTTCTTTCAAAAACAAGGTTGAAAACGCCGGACATTAGCAACGCCCAGGACGCTCCCAGTAAAATTCCCGCAAGGACATCGCTGGGATAATGAACGCCTAGATAGATCCGCGACAAACCAATCAGACAAACGACTGCACCGGCCATAACGAAGACAACGCCTCGGTGCGTGGTTCGTTTCAGTAGTTGGTAAGAGAGAAGGGCAAAGGTTAGGTACACGGCTGCGGAAGCTAGCGAATGCCCGCTGGGATATGAGTGGCCTTGCACTTGGACGAGCTTCTCTACCAATGTCGGCCGCTCCCTTCCGAAGAAAGATTTCAAAAGCACGGAAAGAAGACCCGCTCCACCCGCGGCAACTACCATATGAATAACCAGATCAAATCTTCGCAGCATCAACATGAAAGCAGCAAATACGACGGCTAAAAGCGTCAGTACGGTGGTCGAACCCAACGCCGTGAAATCTACGGCCGCCCCATTGAGCCAGGGCCGTCTGAGATCGAAGAAGAAGTGAAGAAGATAAGTATCGATATCAGCGACAAGTTCGGGCTGGCCCATCGCCGCCTCGCGCACCTCGGAAGACAAAACTAAAAAGCTACCCACTAGGAAAGACGTGACTGCCAGGATCAGGAAGTACCGGTTACGGATTAACGCGTTAATTTGTTTCACTGCTTCTCTCCTCACACCGCGATTACGATGGAACCCAGAACGATCAGCACTCCGCCAAGAATCGTCTTCCAGCTCGCGGTTTCGCCGAGAAAAATCATCGCCATCGCGATAGTCATCGCGACACTCAACTTGTCCAACGGTGCTACACGTGAAGCAGGTCCCATTTGCAAAGCACGGTAGTAGCAGAGCCACGAGGCTCCAGTTGCGAGCCCGGATAGAACGAGGAACACTACGGACTTTAAATCGAGTTCACTCGGCATCTTCCAGGCTTTCCCCATGGAAACTATGGTCGCCGAGAAAACTAGGATCACGACGGTGCGGATGAATGTCGCTAGGTTGGAGTTAAGCCCATCGACTCCAACTTTCCCGAAGATTGCAGTGAGCGCTGCGAAAAAAGCCGAGAGCAATGCGTAGAAGCGCCAATCAGACAGCATTTGATCCTTCCTTATCGTTCGCTGGCCCTCTGAAATGCAGACTGAGAACGGGCATCACGAACAGATTCAGCAGTGTGGAAGTGAACAAGCCTCCCAGAATGATCACTGCCATCGGGTACTCTATCTCATGGCCTGGGATATTTCCGCCAATGACAATGGGTAGAAGCGCCAATGCCGTCGCGGAAGCGGTCATCAAGATTGGCACTAGACGCTCTTGCGCTCCGACCAAAATCATCGACCGATTGAAGGTCTTTCCCTCTTGCTCCTCAAGATGTCGGTAGTGACTGATAAGCATCACTCCGTTCCGAGCCGCGATGCCTAACACGGTCACAAACCCCACTAGAGAACCCAACGAAAGAATACCTCCGGTTAGAAACGCACTAGCCACTCCACCGATCAAAGCGAAGGGCAGGCTAACGAAGACCAAAGTCGTCAATCGTAGCGATTTGAAGTCGGCGTACAGCACCATCAGAATCCCGACCAGCGATAACAGTGAGAGGAGGATGAGTCTACGTTGGCTATTCTGCCGAGCGGCGTACTCGCCCATCAATTCCACGTGGTAGCCTTCTCCAAGTGATAAGCCCTGCAATTTTTTCTCGATGTCACGGGCAACACTACCCAAATCCCTGCCTTTGGCGTTGCACGAAATATCGATCTTACGACTCGCATTCTCTCTTTGAATAATGTTCGGAGTGGGCGCGATACGGATATCGGCAACCGTTTCCAAAGGAACCTTTCCTCCCAGCGAGGTATCGACGAGGATCTGCTTTAGACTCATTAAGCTGTCGCGGGAGGCTTCTTTGCTCCACACCACAACATCCAGAATCTTTTGGTTGTCGAAAAGTTCTCCGACTTTCGTTCCTCGCACCATGGTCATCGCGGCACGGCGTACATCTCCAGCCGTGACTCCGTAGCGCGTTGCCACGTCCGGTTTCATACGGATCTCAATTTGCGGAACGTCGGCCTGTTGTTCGACTTGAAGTTGCGCAACGCCATCGACCGTCTTCAACGCGTTCTCAATGGTGACGGCTTTTTCTCTAAGGCCTTCCAGGCTAGGGCCAAAGAGCCGCAATACAATGGCTCCGCCACCGCCAGAAATCACCTCTTTGATGCGCTCTTTGAGGTATGTCAGCACATCTCGGTAAAGACCTGGATAGCCGTCGATCACTTGTTGAATTTTATCGATCGTCGGTGTGTAAGGCACTTTTGGATCAACGCTGATCCAAAGCTCAGTGAAATTTGGTCCCACTACTTCGTCGGCCACTTCCGCACGGCCAATGTGAGCACCAAAGTTACGCACTCCGGGAATAGAGCGCAGCTCTTTGCTTACGCGCTCCGTGATCCGACTCATAGCCGTAAGTGATGTTCCCGGCTTTTCTACAAAGTGCATGAGAAAGTCGTACTCTTTGAAATGGGGTAAAAATTCCTCGCCTAACAGCGGCAGCGTTCCTGCGGTTGTCGCAAAGAGGAGGACTAAGCTCACCACCAATGCCTTGGGGCGCGAGAGCAGAAACTGAAGCAGTCCCCCGTAGCTGTTCTTCAAGGCACGTACCCACTTCATGTCAGGCTTCTCAGTCTCTGTGAGAGATGCAGGTAGTAGAATGAGCGACAGAGCCGGGGTCACGATCAGCGCGACACCCAGTGAAGCTCCTACCGCTAAAACATACGAAAGGGCCAATGGACGGAAGAAAGTTCCAGCAATTCCGTCGAGAAAGAAGACTGGTAGGAATACTAACAACACAATCACCGTCGCATAGACCACGGCACTTCTTACTTCCAAAGAAGCTTCGAGAATTACTTTCCACGCTGGATCCGGATTCCCGGCAGCCTTATTCAACCTCAGGCGACGAAGTACGTTTTCTACGTCGATAATTGCGTCGTCCACGACTTCACCTAGGGCGATAGCAAGCCCTGCGATTACCATAGTGTTCAGAGTCATTCCTCGCCAGTGAAGCACCAAGGCGGCAGTCATCAAGGAGAGGGGGATGGCCGTTAAGCTAATTGCTGCAACTCGCCACTCCATCAAGAAGGCCATCAAGATCAGAGCCACCAAAATACAGCCCCAAACCAGCGCTTTTTGTAGGTTTCCAAGCGACATTTCGATGAAAGTTGCTGGGCGAAAGATGGTCGGGTCCATTTCCAGGCCCTGAAGGCCCGGCTTTAAGAGTTCTAGCGTCCGCTCTACTTCGCGGGTTACGGAGAGCGTGTTAGCTCCAATTTGTTTTTCTACTATGAGTAAAAGGCCCGGCTGATCGTTGATGACGGCATCCCCGATAGGCATCTGATGGCCTTCACGAACATCCGCAACTCGCTCTAAAGCCAAGGGCGCACCAAAACGGGCTGCGACTGGAACCTTTTTCAGATCCTCGGGTTTCTCCACCGCCGGCATATGACTGATCGAAAGACGCTGATTCGCCGTATCGATGAAGCCACCGCTGGCAGGCATCGTGGCTTCTTGGGTGGCGCGAATGATTTCGTTGAGGCTTAGGCGGTAGTCCCGCATCTTGTCGGGATCGATAAGAACTTGGAACTGCCGGTCCCGCTGTCCCCAAATAGCGACGTTCGCAACTCCGGGAATGGCCATGAGTCTCGGGCGAATCGTCCAACGCGCAAGAGTCGTCATCTCAGTCTGCGACATCGACCTGGAAGTTACTCCGATTTTAAGCACACGACTTGTCGACGATAGGGGAGACAGAATTACTGGATTGCGAGCCAAGGTAGGAAGCTGACCGCCTAAAGTTAGCAATCGCTCCTGAACCAACTGCCTAGCTGCCATCAGGTCCATATCGTCGTTGAAGATAGTGACGATGGAGGAAAGTCCCTGCACGGACTTGGATCGCATCGTCTTCATTCCCTTCACGCCATTGAGGACGTTCTCAATGGGAACGGTGACAAGTTTTTCCACTTCCGAAGTAGAAAGCCCAGGCGCTTCCGTCTGCGTTTCCACGATAAGCGGCGAGAACTCAGGAAATACATCCATTGGGGTAGTGCGAATGACTTGAGCGCCTACCACCATCAGCAGAATGGATAGCGCGACTACTAGCCAGCGAAAACGTAAGGCGGCTTCAATTAGATTTCTCATTTTCCGACTCCAAATTCGGTTCCGTAGAGCTCTGCGGCCCCGATGGAAACGCATTCACTGCCAGCTTTCAGCGTTGATTCGACTACTGCGGCCGTTCCCTGAATTCTTCTGAGCGTAATTTCCTGCCGTTGATACCGGTTCGGTGCCAAACGCACATAAACCCAGTTCTTGCCGCTTGCATCGTAAAGAATCGAAGAAGCTGGAAGGGAGTTCCTGTCGATGCTCGTTACCTCAATCCCCAAGCGCTTCTCGGCATCAGGGGTGAGGGTTACCGTAGGCAATCCGACTTCGTTTTTCTCCACTTTCGATGGAGAGATCTTGGCGTGAGGTTTCTCTGATGCAATACAGCTCACCGAGGCGAGACCGCAGAATACTGAAACAACTAAAATGGAATGTGTTCGTTTCATCCTTCACCTACCGCTCTCTTCAAAGTGGCTTCCGCTCGCAGGACCGCTGCTTCGGAGTCAGCGGCGCGAAGCTCGGCGTCGACTAAGCTGCGGGTTTGTTCAAGGACGAAAAGATAGGAAGCCGCCTGCCGTTTGTATTCCCGTTCCGCAATCGAAACGGTTTTATTCAGTAACGGCAGAACATTCTCTCGAATGCGCAAGAGGACTTCCTGCGATTGAATCAGAAGCTCGCGTGACTCGCTCACTTCGAACGCCACTCTTTGCTTAAGAGCAAGGTATTGGTGTGTAGCAACTTCCACTTCTGCGTCAGCACGATCCACGCGTCCGTCATTCCGATGAAACAAAGGGATCTCGGCGCTAAATCCGGGGCCAGTGAGAATGCCGTTATTACCTACACCTTTGGAGTTCAAAGTCGCAGAGAGCTGCGTGATACGAAGGCTCTCCCATCTCGCGCGTTTGGCGGCCGCAGTTACAGCTAGTTCGGCAGCTTTCAGATCGGGACGAAGCTTCAGCGCCTTCTCAATTAGTTTTTCAAGTGGCTCGGGAGCTTTCACGGGAGCAACAGCACTGGCCACTTCCAGCTTCTTGCCTTCAAACACCAACCCTAAGGCCAAACGGAAACGGTAGGTGGCTAATAGCGTATCGTGTTGGGCTCGAATCCAAGATTCGTCAGCCGCAGCGGAATCCACGCGACTGGCGATTCCCTCTGCTTCGGTGAGTTCACCATCGCGCACACGGATTTTGTTATTCACTTTTGCGATCCGAATACGCAGTTCCGCGGTCTTCTTCAGAATTTCTTCGCGGCGCTTAGCGAGGACTAGATCGGTATGAGCTATGCGTGCGTTCTGAACGGTGGTGAGACCATTCTGCACAAGGCTGTTTGCCAGTTGCTCATACGCTTTCTCAAATGCTGCTACCCGAGAAGGTCTTTCCCAAATCGCCTCTAGCGGCAGATTAAGAAGGAACTCGAACGGCTTTAGCCCCAACGGAAACAGGACATCGATTCGAGGATTGCGAAGTTGGCCGGCATCAATCAGATCTCCTCGCGCTATTCCTAAGGTGGACAGGTCGGCCGCAAATTGCGGATTGTTCCAGAGCGCTATTGCAGCCGCATCATCTGACGTTAGCGGCTTAGAGAGTTCGATTCCCGGCGTGGGGGGCGCGTCTTTTACGCCGGTGGTTTGAATCGCAAACCCAGTGCGGGATTTGATCCCTTCCGACGTAATCGGCGACACCCCTTTAGGGACGCTTGCACAACTTGCGAGCAAAGCCGCAGCTGCCACGTATGTAAGCAAGGTTTTCATCACGTTCACGCGCGCTTTCGGTTATTCGCTGTCTTCGTCATCGTCTTCCTTCGAAGACTTAGCTGCTTTCTCTTTCACATCGAGGATCTTTCCGTTGCCGGCATCGATGAGAAATTCCTTCTTGCTGCGATCCGTGTTCTGAACTTCGATTTCATAGACAAGAAAGCCGCTGTCTTTTTCCAAAACGGCTTCAAGGATTTTTCCGGTATTGCCTTTAGTCGCAATTGCGATCGCTTCCTGAAGCGTCACTTTAGCTAAACCGGCATATTCGCTTTTGGATTTGCCTTGGAGAGGGATGGATCCCTCGAACTTCGCGGATTTCGCAAAGGCGGAACCGCTTAGCGCGGCCGCCAGACTCAGTACGGTGATGGTTCTAGAGAACAGATTCATTTGTAGCCTCCTGGTTAGCTTTAAGAGTACGTGGCCAGGATGAGAGGAATCTGTCCGGGAGATTACATCTTTGTAATGCTGATTTGCCTATAAAATCATGCGGTTATACCGCTGTTTTTACGAGGCTAAATCATGTCCGTAACGAGTGTAGCCCTTCGGAAGTTTCGATTGCTGGTGGGACCGACCGGCTGAATATCGCGATTGCTGCCCTCATAGTAACCTTCAAAGTGCTCGGTCTGTTCGTGGCCCATTTCCATCGGCGTCAGGGACACGGCGTGAATGATGCCTTCATCGCAATCAGGAGTCGTTAGAGAGCCTTGGTAAACAAAGAAGAGGGCTGTGTGCGGCAAGAGTTTGGTCAGGTCTATCGGCAAATGACTCGCCAATTTTTTCTCATGATGGCTCAAGACATCAACGTTGAGTTCGTGGCTCATCTCCAAGCTATTCCAATCCTGTACGGTCTCGGTGCTCTTCTCGCCGTAGCCTTCTTGGAAGGGAGGCAGATGCTTCCAGATCTTCGAAATTTCTTCGCTATCCGCTCCGACATTAATTGGGAAACCTAGAACGACCGCTTTGGTAGCAGCGGTTTTTTGTGTGGGCAAGAAAACAAAGTGCGCCTCCATTTCAAACTGCTTTCCATCGATCACGTGTTCCGACGGCTTGTGAAAGTGAAATTGGCGGAGGTCATAATCTGCTCCTTCGAAAACGATCCTTCCCCCTGGAGCGTCGGCACCGTAACGAAGCTGAAAGGTATGTCCCACATCGACAAGGTCCGCCGGAGCGACAGCCGGCTTTAGTTTGATGTTAGACGAAGCGGTGCTGAGGAACTGTGTCGTCGAAAGTGCAATGGGCGACTGTTGTGCCCGAGTGTGATCCGAGCAGCCAGCGGGCCACCGACTCTGATGGGCGTGCATCGAATGGGGAGGCCGTCTGGAATGCCCTTCCGGGTCTGCTTTAATCTTGAGCCAAACAAAAACCGCAATGGCGGAAAGTAATACGGTGGTAGCTGCTAAATAATATTTCGATTTCAAAAGAGCCCCCCTCGGTTGCGTGCGGCTTCGACCGCGCTCCTAGTGTAAAGTTTCAAACCCCGTATTAGAAATTACATCTTTGTAATGGCAGGCTTTCCTGCGGGAATTAGCAGCTGGAATGTACTTCCAGGACCGGAATTGGGCCGTATTTCGGCATTTCCTCGATGGGCTATCGCGATAGCACGCACCACACTAAGGCCTAGGCCCATTCCGCGAGTTGAGCGGCTATGCTCACCACGATAAAGCCGTGTCCAGATTTTTGAATGTTCTGACTCCGGAATGCCCGGACCGTGATCTTGAACGGAGATAACCGCCATTTCGCCTTCTTGTTTGGCCGACAGAGTTATCGACGAGCCGCTTGGCGAATATTTGACCGCGTTGTCTACCAAGTTGGCTAGCGCCTGGAGTAAACGAGTGCGATCTCCTTCAATTTCTAAGTTATCTACCTGTCCCGTGACGAGCGAGATTTCTTTAGCTTCAGCTACAAATCCGTAGAGCGAAACCACCTGCTCAATCAGAGTCTCAGCTTTCACCCTTTCCATTGTTAGGTGGAGCGTACCGGCTTCCGCCTCCGAGATATCCATGATGGTATTGAGCATCTTCGAGATTATTTCCGAGTTCTCCTGACAGTCTGCAAGAGCGTCCTTGCAAGCTTCTACCGACGTCGCGGTTTGAAGTGCTTGTTGCGCCGAAGACTGAAGCCGCATCACCGGGGTTCTTAAATCGTGAGCAACGTGATCCAGCGTTTCCTTCATGCCGCGAACGAGCAAATCGTTTTGATCCAGCATCTGATTGAAGATGGTTCCCAACCGATCAAAATCGTCACCATTATTACGACGCGGAACGCGGGCGCTTTCCTTACCTTCACGAATTTGCGTAATAGTCGCAGTCAGCCAGCGGATGGGTGCCAAGATGCGATTGGATAACAACAGCCCGGCAAGAATCGCCAATAAGAAAATTGGAATCAGACCTGAGAAGAATGCTCTCGCATACCCCTTCATAAAGTCTTCGCGGTCTTCGATATCTTTCCCAACTTGGAGCAGATGCCCTGATGGTAACTTTCGGGAAAGCACTTCGATATCATCGCCAAAATCTTTGCCGGGCACTGTCAGCCAGGCGCTATCCCCTTGGTGCTTACTCAGTACCGCTTCAATATCGTCGATAGTAGGTGGGTTTAGTTCCGTTGCTGGCACTGCAGGAGGGTGAATAAAAAGCGTTTTTCCAGATGGGTCGGTGACTCGCACCAAGTAGCGGGCAGCATCGGGAATCTCAATGCTGGATGCGCGAGTCCGCAGGCCAGAGACCCCTTCTTTCTCGAAGATGGCGGAGTAGTCTATATACTTGGCTTCCAGCAGCTCTTTGTCTTTGGTGTGAAGTGAAGAGGCGAGAAAAAACCCGACGAGCACGAAGAGCAAAAGTGCACATACAAAAAAAGCCGCCGAATACCAGGCGGCGATACGCAGACTAATTCGGTTGAAAGACATACCCAACGCCCCTGACTGTCTGAATGGTTTTCTTTTCGAAGTCTTTATCCAGTTTGCTTCGAAGGCGGAACACCAGCACGTCTACGACGTTCGTTTGAGGATCAAATTGGTAATTCCAAACGTGTTCTAGAATCTGATTTTTAGTCAGCACTCGGCCTGGATTGCGCATGAAGTATTCGAGTAGCGAATACTCCTTCGCCTGAAGCTCGATTGGAGTGTTCCCACGCAGTACTTCCCGACTTATGAGATTCAAGCTGATACCGCCGGATTCAAGTTTGGTAGCTTCTACTCCAGACGGTTGCGGATTTGCTCGGCGGAGAAGGGCTTGAACACGCGCAAGTAGCTCAGTGAAAGAGAAAGGCTTGGTAAGGTAGTCGTCCCCACCTTTTTGCAGTCCAAGAACCCGGTCATCGACACTGCGTTTGGCGCTAAGGATAATCACCGGCATTCGATGGCCGCGAGTGCGAACTTGGTCCAAGACGCCAAAGCCATCGAGTTTCGGGAGCATCAAATCGAGAATGAGAAGGTCGTAGGTGTGGGAGGCTAGAAAGGTGAGAGCATTGTCCCCATCGCCCGCCAAATCGACGGCATAACCGGCCTGTTTAAGTCCCTTGTCCAGGAACTCGGCTATCTTGTTGTCGTCTTCTACTAAAAGCAGTCGCACTACATGCCTTCCAATCACCGTTGAAAGGGCATTATAGCAAATGCATGACTTTTAAGGCCTTTTGCCGCGAAACTCAGCATTTCAAAGCGTGGCGGAGAGAAAACCTCTCGAACCCTTTTTCGCGAAATCTGGCGCGGTTTTTTTGAATTTCAGATCGATCCAAAATTTCAAAAATCGAAAATCGGTTTCCAAATTCTGGGGGATTTTGCCCGTCCCCCCGGGGGACAGGTCATGACAAATCCGTACTAAGAGGAGCAACTGGGTAGACTGAGCGGCACGAGTAACTGTTTGTTATTGCTTAATTGACGCGTTGTATCAATCACTTGCGGAAAGTGCGGTTATATTCCTCTCCTCTCCGCCATTATTTAATACTAATAAACAGCTCTACTCCACCAACGGGGGAACCACCCCTGGCCAGTTTGTCTCGTAGTTGAAGACAAATAATGGTGCAATCACACCAGAAAGTGCACCACTCACTTGACGGTCAAAATTGGGTAACGTAACCGAGCACACAGTAGGAAGTGACCGGCCGGGAATGGTGGGGTCGCGGAACTCGTAACCAATGATATTGGAGGAAGCGTCTAGAAGAGCGAGACGACAAGAGATGGAGTCTCGAGTGTCATTGGGCTGGGTATTCGAAGTTTCCGAGGCAAAGACAGGCTCCCACACGACCAAAAAAACGATTAGCGAAAGGGAATGGATAAGGGGGCTTTTCATGCCGGAGTGCCTTACCATAAGCTGGCCGGTGATTTCCACCGGAACACGGCAAATAAGGGTTAAATCCTTGGGTTCTATCCAGTACGCACTGGCGAGTAAGCAATTGTTATTGTTGAAATGATGAGCGAATCAGAGGTGTAACCCGTACCTCCGGTACAACTGATCTGCTCTGCGCCACTTCTAGGGAGCGGTCATGGCACAGTCGTCGGGGGTGGCCCTTCACGTGGATCAAAAGAATCGGTCAGTGGATCGAACTTGTCTGATCTCGAAATACCTTCTCGCAGACGTTTTGCAATCTGCTCTTTGGATAGGACCTGCTCGACAAAAAATCGAGGACGAGCGAGCGGAAAGAGGAGAACTTTGCCTGGGATACTTTTGCTATCCAGAAAAACGCAAGCTTAACGGTTCTATCCTTTTCAAACATCGACGAATAAGACGCCTGGGCTTGTGAGTGTTTTTCTGAGTTGATGAAGTCTCTGGCGGACTTCCAGTTTTTCCAAACGGAGACAGACGCGATGACGTCCCCTTTGCGGTCCTCGGGAACATTGAAGTGCTCGGTGAACGGTTCGTAGCCTGAGATAAACTCAGCCCACAAGACATTTGGATTTTTTTGAAGGGACTCTTCGGTAATCTTGCTGGCGGCAGCCATGAATCCAAGTTTGGTGATATCCCACGTACTCTCTTTAACGACACTAGCGTTGATAACCACCACGGGATCAGACGATGCCCCTTGCGCAAGCGGCATTCCCCCAAAGAATGCTCCAGCAACCAATACAAAGAGAAAGAAACGCACAGCAAACCTCCTGAACCATTCCCCTCCTTATCCGCTGATTCACATCGATAATCAATCTTGATGAGAAAGGAGCATTTGCTCCGCCGGCGCGAATCTCCTCAATCTTCTTTGTTGTATTAATTGCGCTTTCGAGCGACGAGTGAATTGGAGCCACCGAAAAGAAAATCCCAAAGTTTCTTCACTTCAGCTGTCATGCATTCCGGTTTCGGTAGCTCTACGAGGTTTTCGGGGCATAGAACCTTAGCGTACGCAACTTCATAGACGCGCTTAACCTGGCCGTTTTGCATCCGGTCCAAATCGAATGCAGGAATGATCCCAACAGGTACAAATCCCTCTTTTTCAAAGCTTTGTTGGATAAAGCGATGCTCAAGGGTGACAAATCCATGTACCAGGTCGACCGACATTAGTTTCGCGGTGTGAATCATTAACGGTGCAAATACGTTTGAGATCCCGTGAGAACGATACTTCGGTTCAATCACACCTAGCGGCCCAGACATGGACTTCGAAAGGCGATTCACTTCTAAAGTATAGAGCGCGATGATGCTTTTCTTTTCGTCCTTAAAAACGAAAGGGAAGATATCTTTCTTTGAGTTTCCGTTTTTCAAGAAAACAGAGTTCAAATAGAAGCTTTTTTGGAGGTGCCGACTCTCTGAGCCCACTGTGATTGTGGGGTACCAGATCTTGAGCTTCTTAATAAGGGGAACGATCTCTAGCTTGTCCAGTTGCTCAAGTGTAACTCCGTCTGGGATAGCGACGGCTTTGCGAAGCGCATGGAGGGACGGCCACTTCATCAACATAGACTACGCCACCATCCTTCTTGCATCCACTTCAACAGCCGGTCCGAGCCCCGCTTGTTCCGTCTCGAGTTTAGGGTGTCGCTTGGCTATCTCCATTACCTTGATAGTAAACCTAGACATAATAAATAGCCGAAAATCTTTCTTGTAAGATAAGCCAAGGGGGTGGGTTTACTCTGCTTTTGGTTGGTCTGGAAACAAGGGGTCCTTGAGTGACCATTAGTGATTTGGCTGACTGGAAGAGGGCTGCACGCTTAAATTCTTCTGGATGAGTGACTGAGGAGACTCTTCTCCACACAAGGCAGAAACCAAGGTGAAATTTCCCGTAATAGGGACCGGTGGCTCGAGGTCGTCTCGTCGACCGCCAACCCCATAAAGGTTTTTGCCGTCGCCATGGTGTTCGGTGTTGAACTTTAGAATGCAGGTCAGTTGCGCGCGAGTTTCATTCACCGAGTAACTCAATTTGCAGTTGCGATAGAGATCAACTTTGCCCTTGTTAAATCCAGAGTTCCATTTTCTAACACCACACTTATTGGGCCAATCCCAATTCGAACTGAACAGGCTGGAATTTTGGGCGTTGTCGATAATCTTCTGTTTGCCCTCGTTGCTTGTCAAAAAACGCTCTGCACTTTCAATATCGTTGAATCCAAAAACATCTTTCAGATCGGAAGCCAGAGCTCCACAGTTTTCAGCTGCGACTTTCTCATCAGAATCTTCCTTGTGAACTGTGCAAGAGACTTTAAACTCTCTGTGATCAAACCTCGCTTCTTGCAAGGTTCCCTTCATTTGGGTGCACCTGGAAACAAACTTTGAGTATTCGTCTTTCTGAGACGGGCGAAACGTATCGCTAAAGCTTCGTTCAATCTCGGAACTTTTCCGTTGGATCCCAAAGTTGCTATCAAGGAACGATCCCAGCTCTTTTGGACCAATGACTCCATCTCGGTCAGAATCTGCTTGCTTCCAAAGAACACAATCACCCAGCCCGCTGCACATCAGCTCAGCCACCTTCATCCGGAAATCCGACTGGGTTTTGGCCACTTGCCGTTCGGTACATACCATGGCTAGTCCTGCCTTGCGCGGCATACAGAATCGGCACTGACCAGCAAATCAACTGTCCAACCAAATCTGAGGAGTAAGTAATTGGTTTTCCAAAAGTGAGAAAACTTCGTTAGCCTTGATTACCTTCGATCCAAGTTCTTCTCCGGTAAGCCACAGATCGTCGTCAGGTAAAGCGTAGTACAAATTTCCTTCAACAGAAGGGGCACCGGTTTCGCTAGTCAGGATGCCGTGACCATCCACGAAAACGACTGCGTTCTTGTCCGTCTGGAGCTTACTAATTTGTTTCTTCAAGGAATCCGGATCAGATGCATCTATGGCCGCGACTTCGTAGCCACATTCCTTCAGTCGCGCGCGCACCCGAAGGACATCCGCTGAAATTTTTGGATCTCCCGGAGACACGGAGATCGAAACTACCTTAGGCTTGGGTGCTGCGTTTACGAGCAACCCATTACAAAGCACAAAAAGGAAAAGCAAAGGATGCATAGTAAAATGGTATCTGAATAGCGAAGAGATAGCGAAAACATCGCGAAAGTGGCCTTCGATACATCGCTAGTCATGGTTTCAATCGGAGAATACGCAAGATTCTGCTTGTGAACTCAAAAGTTCTCCCTTAGAGCACAGGTAATGCGAATGTTTGCTTTTCTTTTTCTTTTCATGCCGGCGACATTGCTAGCAACTCCGGTCGAAATGGGACCTTTTGAGACAGAAAACGGTCTGAGAGTATTTGTCATCGTCGAGGCGGTTGGACAAGGCCTTGCGAGACCTACTTTCCGAGTGGAAGGACTTGGAAGCAGTAGAATCGAAGGAGCCTTGGAACACTCCTTTGAGGGTGGTGACTCGGACGACGCCGAGCAATTTGAAGTTGTATTCAGTTTTGAGGGAGAAAACAGACTGGGCCGAATTCTGGGTGAGCGTGGTGCTCTTGCGGTGCAATCCAATGGTAAGCCTACGAAGCAGAGGTTGAGGCTTTTCGTAAATCAGCGCCCCGTTGTATTTAAACAGCCGAATTCATTACGCCGTCGGCCAGGATTACTCTATTTTTCTTTGAGCCACTTTGTCCAAACTAACACTCAATGTGGGACACTTGTAACCACCACACCTTCTCCTAGACAGTAAAACCCGCCGGAAGGTCTCCACTGCTGATTGCCATATGGGTGTTCCCCACCCTCACTCATCAAGTCGGGCTTCTAAGGTGTCCAACCACTCTTGCGAAACCGTCGCAAGGCTACCCAGCACTCCAAGCCGTTGTAAGCGCTTCAGGAACTGGATCTCAATGCTCTTCACGGAACTCTCCACGCTACTAGCCATGGTTTGATCCAAGACAATCGCGGTGCTCGGAGCGAGCTGTAAGCTACGACGATCGCCTGAGAGTACATAGGTGAATTGTTCTGAGAGCAATTTTTGCTGTTCGGCATCCAGGAGTTTGTTGAACAGCAGAAAATAGCCATTGCTTCGCTTTATCCCAAGTCCGATAACCATTGAATCTTCAAACAAGCCCTCTTTGCTCACTGTCGGAATGGTGAGCAAATACAGTTCTTCGCTTAAACGAGGGTGGATCAACATAAGGGCCGATTCACTCGCCTGCTTACCACCCAAAACCGACGAGGCATAAACCGCATGCAAGGGATTGCTTCTGTCATAAAGCCGGATTCCAAGGGTGGCGCCCTCGCGCCTGAGTGGGCGATCCCCCACGAGGATTCTTGGATTGGTGGGCGCTTTTGCGCGGACTGTGTTGGGTACGATTGTGGGATTAACCAAACGAACCAAACTATCTACTTCAGAATTTTCCACGGTGTAGCCCAGCGACTGCAGCTCTTTAAGTAGAAGAGCCATTTGCGGCCGATCCATGGCTGTAGCCGATTCGAACAATAAAACACCCCGGCTGTCGGACTGAGTGTGTTCCGTTAGCGCCTGGGCAAAGCTTTTGGGCATCTCTGCAATGGATACATTTCGAGTAAAATTCCCTGAATCGAGAGGCTTGTACTTATACCACCTAAACTCGCCTCCTCTGGGCAGCGACGAAGCCAATAGTTTAAAGATCGTCTTCGGGAGACTGACGAGAGTACCCACAATGGCACCTATCGAGCCACCCAAGAGAGCGGGACCAGCAAGGGGCACTTCTATACCCGCTGCCATCGAGACAAGAGTGAATGCCGTGGCCCCCCCAGAAACGCCAACAAGGATGACATGATTCTCTAGAACATTCTGTGCGGCTATTCCCACGTTTTTGAAATTGGGGCGGCTTCGGACGGACTCAATTCGATAATCGTCGGTTAGCTGAACCCCCCGCAGGGTTGAACCCCAATACTTCGGTGAAGCCACAACGAACGGTTCGGTTTGCCCATTCTTCGTGATGAGAAAAGTATGAAACTCGTATAGCTGCTCGAGCGAATCCATCGTCTTTTCAAACTCACTCGGAGAATCCAATCCCTGAACGTAAACCAACCGTCCACAGGTGGAAGTAGTTCGGGAAAGGAAGATCCCGGCTTCGGCATGAGCAGCAATGAGAAGCAATAACAAGGTAACGAAATGGCGCATGAGCCCAGTCGTAGATAGGCTCGCGGCCACGTGTCAACCAGAGTCAACAGGAGCGCAGATGCTATAGTGAAGGGATGGATCGCTTACAGAAACTGGGTTTCGTGGCTTTGATAATGCTTTTTGGTTCCACGACCACTTTGGCAGGCAATCCTTCGGAGCAAGGCGCATCGGTAAGGCACAACAACCGTAGTTGTTATGAATTCTTTAGATTAGCGACGCAAGCCGGAGAGCCTCCCGAAGAACTGGTAAGCCACCTGATTTTTTTCGACAGACAGACTTGGATTGCTTACGTGAATGATATTGAAGAATGGGGCTATTCCGTACCGGTGAAAGATACAAGAGTGCTCAGTGCAATGCATTCAATGCCACTACATCTTAAGAACGAACTTTTGAATATTATTGGAAAGAAGTATCGAGCGGCTCCAAGAAAATGGGAGGGGAACGACTGGCTGGACCCAGCAACGGGCAAAGGGTATTTGCCCCCGAAACGTGCGCTTGATTTCTGGATTACGGAGTTGGGCGACTACCGCAGATCCATTCTTCAGAGCGTAGAAAAGGGAAAGCACCCGCGTGTTGCTCTAAACGATTATTTAGCGAGTATTCAATCTGCTTTAGGAACGCCAACGGCGGAAATGTACAGCGCCGATGAGGTTCTCCAAGTTGCTCGACTGCTGAAGACAAGCCTAAAGAAGGGCCACCCGGTTGCTTCGGACGGATATATTGTTCTCGGAGGTTCGTTTCCAAACGGGCGTGCGCGTGTGCCAGGCTCAGATATCGACTTAATTATTTCTTCTCCTCCGCTCGATAGGATCATGGAAAATGAGCCAGAGGGAGTAAAGAGTCCAGTCGTTGCAGAAGGCTACTCAAAGATGATCAAAGCCTTGAACGAAGAAATGGCTCGCCTCCAAGGGAGTGTATCGACCCTTAAGTTCGAGAGTAAGCACGACATCTTTTTTACTCATGAGGAGCATGCGAAATTTTTTGGTGGTCTGCAGCCAATCAGCATTCTGGTTACAAAGGATGCAATTAAGCTCCGCGTGCATTCAAGCCACGGCAACGGATGGGTGGAAGGCGGAGATGAAATAGCGGAGTTTCTAATTGAGTAAACTCCACGATAACGCGCTCAGAGATCTTCTCTCCAGATTCTTTAAGGACGCGTCTGCCCCGCGCCAGATGCAGAGATATTCGTCATTAGTTCGTTGATATCCTTGAGCACCGACACGAACGCGTCCGGGTGGCCTTCGACAGGCATCAACACACCATGTCCTGCTTCGGGCACCACTCTGTATTTGAGAGTTTGAGGCACACGGCTTTGCCATTGCTGGAACCACTCGTACGCAGTCGGGCTTTGAAACGGGTCTTTGCTACCAATCAGCAAAACAGTGGGAGTGGTGCCAGTCGGGCTTTCTGCTTCCGACCAGGGAAGCTGCACATAAGCTGCATCTGCTCGCGCGCGCACGGCGGGATTTTCAACGAGGGTGCCTTTTTCGTACATGGCCGTTTCTACGTCGGCAGCAAAATCAAAACCCACTTTACGCGATGGCACAATGAGACCGGTCAGCACGAGGCCATCAATCAGACCAGGATTTCTTCGATTCACCTCCACCAGAAATCCCGCGGAGTAACAAAAGCCGACGGCAACCACCGGTTTGCCAGGAGCGCGGGCACGCAGATCTTTGAAATACTCGGTGTAGAAATCGATCATGCCCTCATAGTGAAGGCTATTCACATCGCAGTTGTTTCCACAGCCTGGCTGGTCGATGGCTTCGGCGTAAACTTTCTCAAGTCTCTTGGTCTGCTTTTGCAGCAAATCCAAAGGACTATCTTTTTCAATATTCTTGCTGTCCTTCGTAAGCGCATTCATTGCTATCAACATGGAGCCTGAATGACTCGTCTCTGCGTTCATTCCATGGAGGAGCGCGACAACTACAGTTGCATCCTGTGGCTTCACGGCTCGGTTGTTTCGGTAAAGAACCGTCTCGTATTTTCCGTCTTTCCCAAACTGATATTCCGTCATTGAATAGTGCCGGAACCGCCCTCCAGCAGGAGTCACTAATGCGTTGGCCTCGGCGGTAAGGCGCTGGCTAATGCGAGCCAGATTTTTGAAGCAATCCTCGTTTCCTAAGACGGGTAGCGCGGAGCACAATGCGAGCCACGAGACTAATCTTGTGAGGGAGAAAGAATGAAGCTGCATAAGCTACCGTTCTATAATTGTATCCGGCTTTTGCGTCCAGCGCTGTGAGCAACCATGCTAGGCTATTTCCAGGGGGTGAGTTTTAGTGAACCGGCTAATCCCAATTTGCTCAGTGGTAGTACTCTCTCTGCTCTGCCACGGGGGAAATGCAGAGAGACACGTCGATAAACATCATGGATCAGACCACGCGCTGACTTCCAAACCGGCCTTTGCGCTCTTTTACGCTGATAAAGATAAGACCTTCGCTGAAGAACTTGAAGTAGCGAGAAAAGCCTTGGAAGACTGTAACTATGACGTTCGAACATTCGATATTGGCGCAATCCCAGACCTTAACCGGACTTTGAGTGAAGCGGGGCTACCCGTTGATACTCCTGTGATCTACACCGCGTCCCACTCCTACTTTCGAGCAGGTGAATCACAATCGTTTGAAAGCTATTTGCTCGACGCAGATGGGCATAAGGTTTCCCCTTCAAAATTCCTAAGCAGTCTTAAGACTCACTTTCCCCGAGCTCCGAAGTACATCGATACTTGTCACTCAGGATTGTTTTCTGAATTGGATTCAACTACGGCATCAGCATGTGGTCAGGGACAAAAATCGCAGGTCGACCCAAAAACCAAAATGACGCCGGTTGAAGCACCGATCATTCAGCTGTTTTGCGACGCCATTGCTAAGTGCGATCTAATACATAAGTTCGATAAAGATGGTGATCGTGCGCTAGCCGGCAATGAGATTGAAGACTTCTTGCTGGATCGACATCCCGAGGCGGCGTCACAGTCGATAGTCAAATTCGGCGTTTTTTTTGATGAAGCATCAGCGAAAGCGTCCGTAAGCAACTGTAAACCTCCCTCCACCAGTTCGCTCGACCCTGGCGAAGAGGATGTTGTTGTTTACCAGGAGGAGGGCAAAGACCCGGTACGAGGTGTAATTAACGAGATTGTCCTGACCAAGGGAATCATGCCGCTAGGCCGCTTAAAGCAACCTAGTACATCACTGAAGTCCGACTACCTGGAGATCGCAAAAAACAATCCCAACTATTCTTTTTCCGATCTTCTTAAGGACGGTTCAAACAACAAGCTGGGGGATATGGTCTCAATGTTACTCACAGGCTCACCAGGAGAGGTCTCGCTGGTCGCTCTACCTGCTGAAGGGAGGAATAAGTTTGCAGTCACGGTAGGAAACAAAAGAAGTAAAGCCACCCTCAACTGGGAGTTGCGAAAGATCGTTTATCGCCCCACTTGTTCCACTCCCGACGGGTTGAGCTTTGAACTATTTTCGAACCGGCAGTCCCCGAATTTTCCGAAAGACTTTAAGATTAGCTGCAAAAGCAAGAAACCGGATTCGAAGTAAAACCCGCATTTGGAAAGCGGACCGGCCTCGAAACAGGAAATCGCGCCTCACTGTAAACCTAGACTGGGCGCGGACTTTCGGCTAAATGACCCTAAAAGGGGGCTCCTGTGCGCGTTTTTGCTTTTTTTGTATGCCTGGTGGGAATTTCAAGTTTTGCGACCGTGGAATATGGGGGAAATCGCTACCGTGAAACCAATGGACGCGTAACTCGGTTTACAGTCGATACAAAGGGGGAGTGGGTTGTTGAAGGCGAGCTGCCTTCGGAAGATCAGGGACAGACCCAGGGTTTTTATTCACTTTGGTGTGCTCAGAAGGACGCCGTTTGTCCAAAGACAATCGAGACCCGATTTGAGCAGATAGAATTGCAGATTTCAGACCATCGACAGGCCATGGCTGATGCAAGAACGCAGAACGCTATTCGTCGTTCTGAAGCGGCGATTGCGCGATTGGAGGCCGAGAAGTCCGCGCTGGAGAGTAAATCGGAGGAAGTCGCTGAGCTGGTCGAGGACTATCTACGGTCTAAACCCGTCTTCGATCTCACCCCGGACGCCTCGCCCTATCAAGTTCAAACACTAAAAATCTGGGACAGCATCCTTAGCTCGAGCGTAAAAATGGAGAAAGCTGCACGGTCACTTCGCGAGCACCGAGAAAAACGATTAGCGAGTTACAAGGCGTTTGGAGGCCCTTTTTCTTGCATGGGGCTCTGCAAAGGCGGTACTCGAAAGTATGTTCCGCCAGGGCGTTTTTCTTTCGACCAAGAAGAGGCATGCCTCCAGGAGCTCAAAACGCAAGCAGGTTGTGAAATCGTGAGTTCGTTCTTCGCACCGTATCTCGATGCAAATCGTATTTCGCGTGATACCTCGGCGTACCGCACTACCGAGGCCTATCGTCAAGTGACCAAAATGGGATTCTACAAAGCTTCGACCACTCAGCACGTGAACGTCGGTATTCCGAATCTCGCTCGAAAGCAGGGATGGTCAGTCAACGATACATGGGAAGTTTTGGAACAGGCGGGTATTGAAGATCGGTACGCAACGAATGAAGTCACTAACAATATCAAGATCTTTCTCTCAAGTGCTCAGAGCGATTTTTGCCAGAATGGACCCTGGGCGGGGCTAGGTGCCCTCCTCTATCACAGAAACAGTTCGGACCCCGTTTCCAACTACGAGGCACCTTTCAGAGCGCAGGGTTACTTTCCACCGGCTTCGAAGCTTGAGGCGAATCGCGACTATTTGTCCTCGGCGGGTTGCTTTGATGTGGTAAAGAGCTCGGAGGCATCTCAGTTAACCGAAACGCACGTTCGCAACGACTACAATAACTATGTCCCGACTCAAGCAGATTGGAATGAGCTGAGAGGAATTAGGTAAGCGACCAACGGCGTTCCAAACGCCATACTCCAAGGAATTCCAGAAGATTCTAGACCCCGAATGGTGACTAGCCTTGACAGTGGGCAGGCGCGGGCCTACCTCCGCCGAAAGGTTTCTTTTTCGGGAGGTTTGAAGTGCGGCATTGGTTTTTACTTTTGGGATTTCTTTCTATCCACCCGGCGCTGGCCGCTCCGGGCTTTCAGTTTACCGGCGCCCTTCCCCGGGACGCTGATATTCAGACCGAGCTAAATGGCGGCTTTGTCTACTCAACAAACGAGGGCTGCGACACAGACGGACGTAGCCTTGTTTGGGCCAATCTCGAAACAGGCGATCGCATCCCGCTTGCCTCTTGTCACAAAGGGCCCACTCCGTGGGAAGGCCGCACCGCCTACCGCAACGCCGCGCGCTGCAATGACGAATATATCTTCTACATGGCCAACGCCGTCCGACACGACCGCTGGGATCTCTACCTCCAGAGCGTACGAAACCCGGACAAAAACTACTTCGTGCTAGCCGGCGTCGTTGAGGATCGCTTTCACTCCGAAACCGCCAACGGCTACAGCCACCCTTACAACCCACGTGTTGGTCCCAACGGCGAAGTGTACGTGGAATACTTCTCGACCGATCATTGGTCTCCTCCGAACAGCCGCACCATCGTCCGCACCCACCAGCACACCGTGCGCAATCTGACGAACGAAGGTTTGCTAGAAGAGAGTGGCCAAACCTGCACCTACAACAATCCCGATTACGATGAGTCGTTTTTCTGGGTGCTCCGCGACGGGAAACTTCTTTACTGGAATATGTTCTTTACCGACGGAAAAAAGCGAATTGATCTGGCGATGCCCAAAGATTCGAAAAACCGTCCTTTGGCCGAGCTAGACAACGGGTGGTTGCTGTTCGAGCGAAAAATAGAGGGGTACTTGCCCCGTATGTGGGTGCTGCATCCCAATGCACCCGAAAAGCAATACCCAATCACTGCTGAACGCAAAGCTTCGGGAGAGAATGTTGGACCCAGGTTTAAACTGGCGCTTAAGAACAACGCGGTTGTGTATGTGGACGATGAGGGCTCCCCTGGCAAAAGCACGCTTCGCTGGATTAATCCCTTTAAGATCCAAGACAAAATGATTCTCGACTCCCGTCCAGATGCAGGCCGTGGTTGCTATGCCGACGTGAGGGAACTCAAAGACGGCTCCATTGTCTACCACGGCGCTTTTGCGCCAGGTTATGATATCGACTTGTGGAAGTTGAATCCGTTTACTCCCAACAAACCTACCAACTTAACAAAGGGAGCATTCCAACACTTTTTCCCGCACTTCATCGTACTTGAAAGCGGCAAGCTGGTGCGGCAGCGAGTGGGTTCCTTTCACGAACTCACCCGTTTTTTTGAAATTAGTTTCGAGTAAAATTGGTAAGGATTCGTCGGTAGTCGATGCTCTGACCTTATCTGGTCACCTCTACAAAGTAGAGGTGACCAGTCTCTAAGCAAGGTGATTAGTGTTCTGCCCGACGAGTGATCACAGTATCGATCACGTGGACAACGCCCAGGCAACTATCATAGTTCACGCCCAGAATCTTTGCGGCTCCATCGCGGAATGCCCCGCGGAATGCTGACTCTGAGGAGCCCCAGTTAAGTTCCACACCAGCTATCAAGTTGGTTCCACCCGAGGCAAACACACTTCCGCTAAAAAAGAAGTCCCCCTTGTTTAAAGACTGGGGGAACTGAGCCGCAACCAGTGCTTGTGGGGTCACTCCGGATTTGAGGTACGGTAGAGTTTCAAACTTAGCTAACAACTGAATGTAGCTTAGCCTTCCGTCGATAGCGTGATCAAAAAGTACGCTCTGCCGCAGTTTTGCATCCTTCTTGACCGCCTCGGTGACATCCGTAGGAAGTTTTCCGAAAGCAGCGTTCGTCGGTAACAATAAGGTGATTGGCTGACTTGCCCTTTTCGTCTCACTAAATAGGCTCTCCAGGTCCGTACCCTGAACGAGGCTCATTACCGTGGTTAACTGATTCTTGAAATACGGCGCGGCGTCCTTTACCGGCGTACAAGCCGGCGATGCCTGCACGGTTTGCACGAACAGAACGGCCAACAACGACACGATTGACACTAACTTCATTTTTTCCCCCACATGTAGTTTTAAACAATTACGTCCACTGCGTGCACTGTGGACGACAGTTATTATAAACGTCAAAATAAATTTTCATTTGTGAAAATTATTGGGGCAAGTTACTGGAAAGCATTCCAGACTGCTTTAGCACGGCGTGCCTCACCTCAAAGATATCACTCCGCAACACCAGCCCAGAGGAATGAACAAAGTGCCGTTCCGATGGAAAATACCTTTCGCGCAACTTTTTAAATCTCAGACGATTGTCGGCAGACTGAAGAAGAGGTGGGCTCCCTCCGTGAGGCCACAAGAAGATTGCGTCCACCATCTCGAGAGGAGTTGCAGATAGTGCAGTCCAGCCATCTAGCTGATCTGCTGCCCATCGGTGAGAATCAAGCAAACCCAAGGGACCGTATAGCGCGATGGATTTTTCATCTCCGTAGGAGAAAATACTGGGAATCTGAAAACCAGGGGGAGGCCATCGAAAAAGATCATCGCCATCGTTAGAGAAGTCCCTGAGCAGCCATTCCACAACAGCAAACGTGAGTTCCTGCTTAGCCTCCTCCCGAAGCGGGTGTTTTCTGAGGAAATAATGACGCAGCTCGTACACCCTGCCGAACGCGAAAGAGTACCCCTCGAATTGATAGTCTCGATGCGCAAGTCTTGGCACACGGACGCCTGGATATAGAATCTCCAATGCGAGTGGTTTTATGGGCTCAAGGTCATCCCAAGCCCGAGAATCTACCAGCACTCTTTCGAAGTCCGACCATGCCCCAGAGCAACGAGTAGCTCCGTCACTTTGGCGAGTCATGCAAAGAGATTCTGAGGTCACCAGAGACACTCCACCGACGGGCTCGCCTGCAGAATCTTGCAGATTGACCCACCGAGAGTAGGTGGCCACTTTGGGGCTAACCTGCCTTAATTTCTCAATAAAGGAAGAAGGCCATTTGCGACGCACGTAAACTGACAGCGCCCTCTCCGTATTCACTTGCCGAGAGCTTCGAACCCACTCGGGCTCGGATGCGTCAGGTGGGAAATCAGCTCTGAGAGTTCGATTCTCTATTTTCTCAATGTGGAGTCCACTCGTCGTTACCGTGCGGAACTGTTCGCTAAAAACCGCCATTTCCGCAGACTTCCACACTGCGACCGCGCAGGCCCCGCCCGACGCTGCAGCCGATACCGAGTACATACCAGCTTGAATCCAAAGAAGCCCCTGGTATAGAGAGAAGGTGGAGAACTCTTTCATCCAACTGTTCCCTAATCGCGAACTTACCAAATCGCAATCCACCCAGATAAAAATAGTTCGCCACGCTGTCGCCTGTATCGCACAACGTGGAATTCATAATGTGAATTTCACTCATATTGCCAAAGCGGCCAAAGTTACGCGGCCTTTGGTAAAGCACTATTTTGGGGATCTTCAGGAACTTCACTTACTGGCGGCGCGCTCGGTCTGGCTTCGTTTCCAAGAATTTGTTGTCCAGCAGGTAGAACAAGCATCCACACCCGAAAAGGCTCTGAAGACGTACGTGGAAGCCTGTCTACGCTGGCCACAAACTTACCCGAACGATGCAAAATTTTGGGGGCAGTTCCAATCCTTGTCATTAATTGACCCCACCTTTCGAAAACTGCATGAAGAGGTTACATCGATCGGCAAGCGACGCATCCTGGAGCTGTTGCTCGAAATAGGATTGGATAAGAAACGAGCTTCTCATTTTGCCGTGGGAATTCAGTCCATGATCATGGGGGCGATTTGGACAATGGGGCTAGAAGAAAAGGCGAACACCCGTTGGTTGATGGACCAAATTAACTTTGTCTTGGCTAGGACATGAGAGAACCTCGAATTCCTTTCTGTATTCACCCAGTGCGCTGCTAGCCTAGTTCGATGATCTATCGAACAAACGTTCTTTTGAGCCTAGCATTACTCACGATTCTACTTCCACCCGTTGCGAGTGCTACGTGCAACGATGACCTCCCAAAACTTGCTCGCAGGCCTCAGATTTCGGTTGCCGCTATGCTGGCGTTTACAGCTATTGCCGCAGTCGCTGTTGAGAAAGGTGCCGATGCCTATCGCACTTACCACGCCAAGCGTGAGAAGGAGATTGGGCAAAAAAGAGATAAAGAGCTTATTACTGCGATTGAGCAGAAGGATCTTAGTAAAGTGAAGGAACTCATCGCCTCCGGTGCGAATGTTCGCCAGGACAACGACAACCCGATGCGGTTGGCGTTAAAAAGCCGTTTTAGTCCAATCATAAACGAGTTGCTTGCGGCAGGAGCCGACTATCCCTTGGATGGTGCTCTAGCTATACGTTTGGCCGAGACTTGGAACTCAGATTTTACCGTTCGAATGCTCGAGCGTAACCTCCATTCGCTTGCGTTTCGCAGAAGCCCAGCTGACACCGTACGAGACCTTGTTGCCAACGGAATGATCAAGCCTGCCGTATTTTTATCAAAACACTTTCCTATCTCTCCTTACGAGATAAACCAGGGTTTTGATATTCTCTGCCGTTTTCATTCCTTGGATACGGTTAAAGAAATGGTGGAGACAGGGCTCGTTGATATTCGCGGTCGGAATTTAAAGCAAGGCCCACTGAAATCAGCGGTTAACTCGGGGAACTTTGAACTAGCTGATTACCTAATTGAAATGGGGGCGCAGGTACAGTTTGAGAACGATGAGCCTGGAGTGATTCACGAACTGCCTTTGGAACAGGAGGTTCGCTTCGGGCACTTAGAATCGGTTGTTTACTTGATCGAAAAAGGTGCCCTCGTCACGGATGTCGTCGTAGATCGAGCTCGGGCAGAACTGCAAGCTAACGGACCCAATGCTGCTAAAATAGTAGAACTACTTCGTCCGGCTCGAAGTAAGCAAATTGCGGAAGGCAGACTTAAATCGAGATACCCTAACTAAACTCCCCGTTCCTTTGAAGCGGCATAGCGCTGAGGACGGATTGTTCTACTGATGTCATTCGGTGGCTGAAGTTGCTAAACATGGAATGAGTCACTTGTATTTCCGCCCGCTTTTCCTTAGAAACGCGGCACAAAAGGCGTCTGGAGCCGAAGGCCGATAGAGCTTTTGGATGCCTGTATGGATCCTGCTTTGCAAACCTTCGGCTTCACTGACGGCAAACCGGGCGCGAGCGGCGTATCGCTGAGGGCTTACCAAGTCGGATCCAAGCTCGTCTAATTTCAAGTACGACTGCGAAAGGCCAGCCAGCTCTTTGGCTTTAACCACGAGAAATGCAACTAGGTCACTTCCGGTGGTGGTGCTGCTACGTTCAAATCCGAGACGCCTTTTGGCTGTTTCATACGCTCTCTCTGTTTGTTTAGTCTGAAGCAGGTGCAGAGCGGTTAAAATGGCACCCAATTGGATAAAGGGGTGGTTTCTCGACGACAAACGGCGAACGACTTCTCGAGCCGATTCAAACTCTCGATTGTCTTTTTCAAGCACGCCGTGGATTCGCGCCGCCGACTTCTCCATTTCCTGCTGAATTCGTTCCCAAGTCGCACGGACACTTTCGTCTTTACTCGCCTCCACTCTATCCCGAGCCGTCATCATCACTGCACGTTGAGGAACGGCGGCACGTTTTGGACTATTGGGATCGAGCCGCGATGGAGTGGAATCTAATCTCAGCGTGGGTCCTCCCACCTCGCCCACCTCCACCCAAGCGTGGCCCACTTCGTGTAACAATTGATCGCGCCCATCCGATACCGCACGGTGGCCAGTGACGATACGACTCGGGATGGGGGCCTCGGGCTTTAACTTGGAGTAGCTCTTAAGAATCTCGTGAAGCAACTTGGCTGCGTCGACGCATTGGAGGGCAAGTACTTCTTGCCCCTTGTAAGGCACTAGTAAATGTTCAAACTGAAGGTAATTGCCCGCCTTAAAACTTCCGAGGATGCTCATCAACAGTGAACGGTTTTTATCTGGTCTGCGGGCTGGTGCCGGCATGTAAGTGTATAACGAGTTGTTCTTAAGAAGGCTGCTTAGAGTTGTGACATAAACCGGACCATTTTTTGAAGTAAGTTCTATTAGTTTATCTGCTACTCTCCCAAGTCCTTGCAGCTGCATGTTTTGGGCAATCTCGCGCAATACTTTCTTATCTAGTTCAGGCCCCGGTGCAGCTACGCTCGGCGACTGCTTTGGTTTGTCAGCGAAGTCCATCTCTACAGCTAGAGGAGTCTCTAGGAATTTCTTGCCCCGGAGCTTCAGAAAAGTGTCGCCCGTGGGGGCCACTACAATCTCATAGTCCGTACCTTCCTTAAGTGTTTTACCGTCTGTCGTAACTGCGCGCGCGGACACAGGCACACTCAAATCGTCAGAGGGAATCGAAATCAAACCCTCTGAATCGGCAACCACGGCAGCTATCGCTTCGATCGTATGCCTAACGGGCGCAGTGGTGTCGGCTTTAACGGATCTCAGATCGGAGAGCTTCAACCCCGTACTCTTGGTACGAAAATAGGGATCCTGTGTAGTCGGTAAAGCATCACTCTTAGAAACCACTCGATAAACTACGCGATCTCTTTCTGGGTTCGGATCTCGGGCGGGATTAAGATCATCGTCAGAGAAAGTGGAAGTTACTGCCGCCCGGCTTCGTCTTGGCTTTCTTAGGGCCTCTTCCTCTATCCGTTCAAGATACGAAAGAAACTTTGAATTAGTGTACTCGTCGATATTATCGAAGTCATCCAGGGGCGGGATACGCTTTAGCCGCGCCTCTAATTGCTCAAGATCTTTAGCCTGAAGCGCAAAAATTACCTCTCCCAGGTATCGGACACGTTCCGACCACAATGCGGCCCAAGCCACGGTTTTCATACTAAATGGCTGGTCCCTCAGCAGCAGTAGCCGGCGAAGGTTTGCTTTAAACCCAAGCGCACCCAACAGCTCACCGCGCTCTGATACCACAGCTGAGAACAGGTCCCCTCGCCAATTCATGTTTACGCCACTGTCTGTCGGCACTTCCGCTTTAATTTGAAGAACTTCGGTGGGAGTGAATGGGACAGGGTCGAGGTTGCCGCTCTGCAAGAAAAGATTACGCCGCTTCTGGCAAAGCTCGGTCAAAGAGGTGTGCACCAGTGCCTCAAGCTGAGCCTTTGCGTCTCGCAGTCTGGCCTCTCGCCACAAATGGAAAGCCTCCATTTGGCGCTGCTGGGCAGCCTTACTTTGATCTGAGGAGTGACTCTTTTTCTCATACGACCGCTCGTTTCGCGCGGGCGGACTGTTCGCACCGGCCAGAGGATTTACCTGTTGTGTCAATTGATGGACCAAACGATCGTAGCGACGTCGCAGGTCGGGTTCGGCACTGAGGTCTAACCCCTGGAGCGCACGTAGCTGCTGCTCCAATCTACTCCTCGCCAACATGTCTGCTTCCGTGTCTTTGAACAACCCGGGATTCGAAGGGCCCTGAGGGGGTTTGAGGAATTGTTTCAGTTCGCGGCGAAGGTCGTCTCTGAGCTTTTCGGGATCCCCATGGGACTTGGAATAATTCTCCAGTTCCTTACGATGGGCGCTCCAAAAAGCGTCGTTTGGTGCCTTCAAGAAAAAGGGACCGTATTGCTCGATTTCTTCCCAATCATCGGAGTTACGCAGGCCCCCTGACTCTATCCAATCCTGAACTTCAACAAAAAATTTATCAGGATCAGAATCGTCATCGGGGGCATAAGAGGAGCTGCAGAACAGCAATACCGCCAGGACCCAGTGTATTGGACGAGCAATCATACAGACTATTGTAGCCGGCCGATGAGGATGGGCACAGGCTGGCTTTCCAGTTAGTCACTGAACGTCCACTTCAGTGCACTCAAGCGTTGAATGAATTTCTTCTTATCGGCTTCTTGAATCGTTGGCGCGGAAGGCTTTAGTTCCGACCATGTCATTTCAGGAACAAAGTTACCACTGGCGTCTGGTTTTGCTTTAGCACCTTCAGCTGTTCGTTGCAGCAGGCATAACTGCCACTTCCCGTTCTTGTGCTCGATTACGGCTTGAGGTTCATATTTGCCTACAACGATGGGCATTTTTTTCTCAGCATTACGCTGTGAAAGGATCCTCAGAACTTCCGCGCGGCTGGGCCCTACAAAAGGCGCCGCAGCCCCCGCGGTAGAAACAATTCCGGCCATAAATACAAACCCCAAGTACTTAAGTTTATGTTGAAACAATAGAAGCCCCTATGCCAACCAATACTCGAATGTTACTTGCCGCCAGACTTCGCTTTCTTCTCTGAACCGTCCGGCATCAGTTCACGGTCCCATTCCAGAGTGCCGTCTTCATTCCAATGTTTTGATCGTATGGGAGTACCGTCCTTATAGAACTCTTCTCTGCGGCCCCCGCCCGTAATGAAACGTTCTTGACCGCCGTCCAAACACCACGGCCAGTAGGAGTTTTTTCGGCACCGCTTAAACCGAAGCACCGAATATTTCCGTCCATCGTCGGTAAAGTCCTCGCGTGTGTACCGGTCGGGGCCTTCGTACGTTTCCACACTGCTCATTTCTCCATTCATGAAATACAGGGTTCGTTTGGTAAGCCGGCCTTCATCCCAAAGGTCGCGTTTTCTGACGGTGTCCACCTCTGTAAAATATTCAATCTCTTCTCCGTGCTTTATGCCTTTTCTCCATTCGATAGACCCAATCTTACGCCCCTTGTTGTCAGTTACTTCTTCTCGGCCTTGCTTTTTTCCATCGACATATTGCACGGTGGATCGAACGCCGTATTTTGAATCTCCTCCTCGCTGACTCTTGAGTTCACCGCCCTCGTAGATATGAATCGAAGAGACGTCTCCATTGACATCAAGCAACTTGACTTCTGAGCGTCCATTAAAACCACATGGAGCACGCAACAATTCATCCTTCCGGGCATCTGGAGCGCATTTCAAATCAGTTATCTTGCCGTTCTGGTTCCACTCTATCCCGGCCCTGCGATGCTTGTAGTCGACGGAGTATGAAGCCATTCTACCCGATGGGTGAAACTCTTTTGTCCACACCACTTGCCCTGAGATCGGAAAACGATGCGGCTTGGTTTACCGTTCTGAGTGACTACTTCCTCGCCGTCCAATATTCCATCTTTGAACCTTTCGGTTCGTACAAAGTTGTCGCGTCGATTTTTACTAAAGCCCGTCTTCTTACCGTCCTTCACTATTAAATCAGTCCAATCCTCGCCCTCAAATTTACATGCGATCTTGGCGGACTGTTTTCGTCGGACATAATCATCGGCCAAGTCGCTATCAAACTCGATCTTTTTGCCATCCACAGTGCAGTAAGTCTTCGTGCTCACAACTGGGTTCGGCTGAAACCTGAGATCACGCCATTCAGCATCAGAATAGGGATCCGCGTTCTTCAAGGTCAGTTTGACCTTAAGCAAGTTTTCGAACTGTGATTTGCTGCGCAGATAAGCTTGTCTTTCCTCATTGGCACGGCTCACGGTAACGATTCCACTTCGCATCTTAAGGTCGCCAACGTTGTTATCCGTTCCGACGCATCGAAAGCCTTTGATGTTCTTCTTGACGATCTTTTTGCCGTCCTCCGTTCGGCAGAGATACCAAACGTAGCGGAGAGGTTCATTGCACTCGTTGGCACCTTCCGTCTGTCCGCGGGCAATTTCGATATTGTGTTTCTTCAACGACTCCATGTCGTAATCGGAAGAAAACTTAGCATCGCAGAGGACTTCTAACTTGGGCAGATACTCCGGCCATTCGGATTCAGACGCATGCAGAGAAACCGCCGCGAAAGCGACGATAGGCAACACCCATTGCTTCATAAGCTCTCCAATTAAAGTCCCCCGCGCCTCTCGGCACGCGCGACAAGAAACTATAGAATAATGAATAGTTTCCCAGTGGCTATAAATTATCAGTTCGTATCTGTCCGAACATGACACCCCGCGCGCGGGTAGCGGGCTTGCCGTTCGAAGAGAATGACTATGAAGAGTCTCATCCATACTGTTCTAATGTCCCTACTACTTTCCGCCGTTTCCAACGCAGGTCCGACTGACGAGAGTCAGCGAGAGCTGACAAAAGAGGCTTGCATTAAGATACTGAGGGACCTGGGTCTAGGTTCGTCTTATTACGAGGGTACGACCCTGCCCTACAGCCCGGTCATCGGATCCTTCTCCATTCCCGCAGCAAGCCAAATAATAAGATTGGGACGAGGTGAAGAAGGCGAAGTTTTTCGCATCTCTCCACAGCAGGGCGAACCTTACTTGCTCAAGGTGTTTCACGCTGGTGGCCCCTCCCACTTCTGGGAAAGAGCTATTGCTGCCCAAAAAGAGATTAGTCCGCTGATAGGTGAAGATTTCAAGGTAATCGATTTCGTCGATCACAGACAATCGCCGGACGGCGCCGTCACTATCAAATCAAAAGATGTGCAAGGGTACGCTCTTGATAAATTGTACGACCGCTCCAGGAAAAATAATTCCCAAACCATAAAGCAGATCGCAAACGCCTTTAACGACCGAATCCTGCGGGTTAAACGACGACTCATCGAAGCTGGGTGGTCAGCTGAGCTAGGAAACGAGAACTTACCCCGGAACACCCATTTTACTATCTCCGCCTAAAATCTCCGCAGGGGACAACACTCTCGATTGATTGCGTGAACACCGTGTTGGATTTAGCAACGGGCCAAATGACCATCATCGATTTTGAATAACCACTCGAGTTGCATGAATTCAAAGCAAACCAAAATCTGCCAGACCTGCGGCCGGCAAATGGAATACCGAAAAGCCTGGGCCAAGACCTGGGATGAAGTAAAGTATTGCAGTGACCGTTGCCGCCGGCAGAAAAAGGCGCCCGATTACCGCCAGCAGATTCTGGAGCTGCTTGCCAAACGCGGTAGGGGACAAACCATTTGCCCGTCCGAAGTGTTGAGCGAAGCAGACAAACAAAGTACGCAACAGATGGAACGCGTTCGGCAAAGCGCACGCAAGCTTGTGGCGGAAGGACTGATTGAGATCGTCCAAAAAGGACAAGTTGTGGATCCCTCGGCTTTTCGCGGGCCCATCCGGCTGCGCTTGAAAGCAGCTGCTGGGAAATAGCGGGAAATAATTTCAATCCGATTGAGGACGAGGTTGCCCAGCCTACCCTTCCGGAGAGCCCCTCTTTCCTAGGCGCCGGACCGGTGCTAGTGTCCGCTCATGGCAAAATTTCGCTCAGGCGTTTTATTTGGGGATGAGGTTCAGGACGTTTTTAAGGATGCGCACGCGCGCGGCTATGCACTGCCCGCAGTGAACGTTATCGGCACCAACTCGGTGAATGCGTGTTTGGAGGCCGCCAAGAAAGTCGGCTATCCCATCATCATCCAACTGTCGCATGGCGGCTCTCAGTTCTTCGCGGGCAAAGGCCTGGACAACTCGCAAAACCAAGCATCGATTGCCGGCGGAATTTCTGCGGCACACCACGTGCACACTATGGCCAAAGCCTACGATGTGCCCGTGATTTTGCACACTGACCACTGCGCGCGAAAACTTCTGCCCTGGGTGGATGGCTTGCTGGATGCCAGTGAAAAGAATTTCAAAGAAAAGGGTTTTCCGCTTTTTAGCTCCCACATGTTGGATTTGAGCGAAGACCCCATTGAAGAGAACATTGAGACTTCAGCCGCTTATCTCAAGCGCATGACGAAAATGGGAATGACGCTCGAGATCGAACTGGGTGTCACCGGCGGCGAAGAAGACGGTGTGGATAATTCTGGCGTGGATAACTCCAAGCTCTACACCCAGCCTGAAGACGTTGCCTACGCTTACGAAAAACTAAAGGCCATTAGCCCTCGCTTTACGGTTGCAGCGGCTTTCGGAAACGTCCACGGCGTGTACAAGCCCGGTAACGTCACTTTGACTCCAGTCATCCTGAAAAATTCCCAGGCATACGTTTCGAAGAAATTTGATACGCCGAAAAACCCCGTGCACTTTGTATTCCACGGCGGTTCTGGTTCGTCCAAAGAAGAAATCCGCGAAGCGATTAGCTACGGCGTCGTGAAGATGAACATCGACACGGACACGCAGTGGGCGTTTTGGGACGGCATTCGTCTGTTTTACAAAAAGAACGAACGCTACTTGCAAGGCCAGATCGGCAACCCCGAAGGCGACGATAAGCCCAACAAGAAATTCTACGACCCGCGCACGTGGTTGCGTGAAGGCGAAAAAGTGATGGCGCAGCGGGTCTGTCAGGCTTTCGAGGACTTAAACTGCGTCAAGCACTGACAACCTGTGGCTAACGGCGTAAACGCCTGCGCAGCCACGGCTGAAAATCAACCAGCTTAACTACATCCTCTTCGGCAAGCTGCGCGGATGACGGATATGAAATAAATCGGAGCACGCTGGTGAACCCGCGTCTCTTTCCCTCTTGGCGATAAAGATCAACAAACCTATCTGGCTCTATTTCCGCCACCCACATCTGTTCATTGCCGGGTAGTTGGGTGCGGAACATATTGCGGAAATACTCGGACAACGGCACTGGTGAATTCGACAACCGGTAGCCTGGATCTCTGATTTTGCCTCTCTCCAATAACACCGCATGAAACTGCCAGTGTGTTTGCCGTTGTGCCTTTCCACCATGAACGTTCCTCCCGCGAGACCCTGTATTGGCATCCGTTTCCATTGGCTTTTCGGACTGGGCACCCCGTGCTTCGTAAGCGGTGAACTTCGGTCTATCCTTTGGGAATAGAACGAGTACTTTGACTCCCCACAGATTCCTGCCGGTGCGCCCGTAGTATTCCAGAATTTCAGCAACATTGGTCGCGCAGGTCTGGGGATCGAATGGAACGGCTTGTGACGGTAAATCGACCGACGACGCCAAAGTGTGCCGCGCACAAGCGCCCACGGCCAGCGCCGGAGAAGCACAGACACCGCTCGCGAAAAGAATTAGCATCGCAAATCGAAAGAAAGCCCAAACCACCTTCTGATCCTTAAGCTGTCCAGACGGCCTCGTCTAGCTATCCTTGTCTGGACGATAACCTCCATCGGGTGGCATGATCGAAGCATGCACACAGTAAACCGACAGCTACTGGCACTGGACGCGGTTTTCGCATTCAGCGGAGGCATACTTTATTTTTTTGCATTTGATTTCATGGTTGGCACTTTAGGAGTGCCGTATTTTTTGGCGCGCACGCAACTCATCGCAAACTTCGCGTACGCGGCCTATGGCGCCGCTATGTGGTTCACCCGCGAACAGCGGCCAAGCGCTCTTCAATTTTTGGTACTCATGAACTTTGTCTATGCCAGCTTTTGTTTGCTGATGGCGGCATGGCTTGGCGCGCAAGGTACTTACTGGGCAAGCCTGTTGCTACTTGCAGAAGGTGTTTTCGATTGCTGGACTCGCGTGGTTTGAAAAATCCACCTGATAAAAAGATCGAATTGAAAACCTGTCGGCACCCAACCCCATTGCCGACAGGTTTCACTTACTCGCAATCGATATTCAAGTGACTCACAACACCGTTGTCATAGGTTGTTACTTTCCAACCCGTATGGCGGTTCTGCAGCACTCGCTTTACCGATCCCCTTGAAGGCAAATCCATGGAACATTCCACACCCAGGCAAACTTCATCGATATCGACGAACGATACTGTGCCTACTTCGTCACTCTCCTGAACCATTACCCGTCCGCCTTGCTCCGTTTCATACACTTCGATGTACTCGATGTTCTCGGAAGCAACGTCTCCGCAAGTCAGAACCAATTTATCGGAATTGGCCGTGGCTCCCAGGGAAGCGCTCAAACTCAAAACCAAAAGCATTTTCTTCATTGATTGTTCCTTTCCAAATCATCTTGAGAACGTTCTAACGAGACGCGGTCGTGATTGGGGAACAATCAGATTGGATTCGCAGCCGCATACCGACCCAAACAGGCGTGGACCAGGCTAAAAGTTCAGGGGTTTTAGGCACTTAAGCCCCAGGCCGGTGCCAGGCAGGCAAGCCTGTGAAAGTGTTACCTTGTGCACAGTGCAAAGCCTGTGGACTTCGTGCTGCCAAGACCTAGGCGATGATGTCGACCAATTGAGCGTTGAGTAGATCGCAAACGTCTTTTGCCAAAATTCGGACGAGAAATCCGCGCTTTCCGCCATTAATGTAGATAGTCTCGCAATCGAGAATGGTTTTCTGCATGTACACGGGCATGGGCTTGCGTGTGGCAAATGGACTTGTGCCGCCAACAACATACCCCGAGTGTTTGTTTGCGGTGTCGGGTTCACACGGAGAAATGGTTTTCACACCTAGCAAGCGCGCCAGGTTTTTTGTCGACACTTGTTTGTCCCCGTGCATGAGCACAATCAAGGGCTTCTTGCTGTCGTCCTGCATCACCAGTGTCTTTACGATAACGTGTTCCGGTACTCCCAATTCGCGCGAAGAGACGGCGGTGCCACCGCGTTCTTCGTACTCGTAAAAACAGGGCTCAAAAGAAACCTTTTTAGAGAGCAAAAACCGCACGGCGGCTGTCATGGGAAGTTCTTGCTTGGACACGCGTTGCCTCCAAAGAACGTATTCTTACCAGCCGCCGAAGGATAAATTCAATGCACACGAGCTCAGAGCATATTGACTCGTAAGCACCGTCGCGGCCCGACTTGCGACTACACGGCGACTGCTTCACTATGGAAAGCCATGAACGAGAAAACCACCCCCTATGGCTCTCCCCTTTTCTCGGGGATGCCCCCAGAAAAGATCGACAAAATTGTTTCCGCGTTTCCCCGCTCCAAAATTCGCCAGGGCACTGTCTTTGTGAAAGAAGGCAAAAAGACGGGAAAAGTCTTTTGGGTTTTAAAAGGCAACGTGGCCGTCCAGTGGGTTTGGGAAGGTTCTCCAAGCTCACGGCGTTCATTAACACAGCACCTTGTCTGTTGTGTCATTTGGAAAGCTGGAAGGACGAGCCTGCACTCGCCAATCTCATCGCGCTGGATGATTTGGAGGTCGTTGAAATCGAGCGCACCCAGTTTTTAGCTTTGGTGCAAACACACCACCAAGTCGCAATCAATTTGGCGAGTCACACGGGCAATATTTTTGCCGAGACCATCCGCGTCCACCACCAGTTTCTATTTGGAAAAGCCGAAGAAGTAGTGGCTAGGTGCGTGTTCTTTTTGGTGCGGCTATATGGGCGAGCCCAAGGCGAGCGGACATACCTGGATACGCTTTCGACGAGGTCGCAAATTGCGCTGCTTTCGGGACTCTCGCGGCGGGCCACCATTGCGGCAATCCAGGAGTTGGAAGATGCGGGTGTGCTTGCTACAGAAGGTCGAAAACTTGTGGTGCTGGACGAGAAGAAGCTCCGCAGGCTTTCAGGAAAAGGCTTTTCGCAGTAGAATGAAAATTAAATCTTCCACCAAGGAGGCTACAGATGAAAATCCACAAACAGCAACTGGATATAAACCACATCGGTAGCCAGGAATCCGTCCGTTTGGCCTAGAACCAAACTCCAACGCCTGATTCCCCGGCTATCGCGGTCATTACATTCACTTAATGAAAAACTTTGATAGCGCGGTTCATTTGTTTTGAACCGCACTTAGGGGAAACCATGTCTAAAAAACAAAGCGAAGCTCTGCTCCCATGGGGATGGAGCGAGTATTTTGAAAATCAGAAGTTGCACCTAAAGACAAACGAGTGGGTCGCGGCACGGGTTATCGGCGAAGAGCGGGGTCTTTACCGCCTGCAAACAAGCTATGCGACTTGCTGGGGCGAATTGTCCGGGCACTACCGGCACAACGCTGCCGGCAGAATGGCGTTTCCGGCCACTGGCGACTGGGTGGCATGCACGCCTCAACCTGGTACCGACAGGGCTGTCATTCACGGCCTGTTCAATCGCAAAACTTGTCTCGTGCGCAAAGCCGCAGGCGAAACGCATGAGGACCAAATTTTGGCCGCAAATGTCGAAACCGTCTTCATTACCACTTCCGTTGTTGACGATTTCAACCCACGCCGGTTGGAGCGCTACTTGGCGGTAGTGTGGGATAGCGGGGCCACTCCCGTGATTCTGCTGACCAAGTGCGACTTAGTTGACGATGTCACTCCCGCTCTTGCCGAGGTGCAAGCCGTGGCCATGGGAGTGACGGCACTCGCGATCAGCACCGCGACCGGCAGCGGACTGGATGCTGTGTACCCGATGCTCAAAGCGGGTCAAACGGTGGTCGTATTGGGGTCGTCGGGAGTGGGAAAATCGACTCTGGTAAACCACTTGCTGAAACGATCAGAACTGAAAACCAAGCCGTCCGCGAGGACGGCAAAGGCCGGCACACCACAACCGCGCGTTACTTGTTTGCACTGCCGCAAGGGGGCCTCATCATCGATACACCGGGAATGCGGGAGCTGGGTTTGATGGATCACGAAGAGGGCGTGAGTGCCTTATTCAGGGACATCGAGGCTCTGGCGCCACATTGTCGGTTTAGCGATTGTGCTCACGACGCGGAGCCGGGGTGCGCCGTCAAAGCCGCCCTTCAGTCAGGTGAAATTTCCGGGGAGCGTTGGGAAGCCTATATGAAAATGCTCAAGGAAATGGATTTCGAGCGGCGCAAAACAGACAAAGCATTTGCATCGGAATCACGCAAGAAGTGGAAGCAAATCAGCAAGGCCATGAAGAAGTTTCAGGGCTAGTAGACGTGCTGGCCACCAGCAGTTAGTTGGACCAATTCACAGAATCCAAACGAGCGTTCAAACGCTGCTGGTGAGCCGAGTGCGCTACTAGAAAATCGCATTGCTCGGAAAAGCTTTCTCCCGATTGGTACTCGAACAAATCGGCGCGGCTAGCGGCGTGAACCAAACGAACGGTCGAATCCTTCACCGCGGACTCGGGCCCAACAAACGTAACGGTGCTGACCACCGTGTTTAGATCCTTGGTACGTACAAACGGTGCCGCTTCGTCGATATCGTAAAACGTGCCGGGAACAAACCGGTGCGGCAAGTCTTGAATCCACTTGGCGGCACCCGGCTTCATTTTGCCGTCGGCATAAGCAATCAAGCTTACCACCGCCGCATGGTTGAGCTTCTTTCGGGGGAAGCTTTGGATTTCCTGCTCATAGCGTTGGGGATCAAAACACGCAGCAAATTTAAATGCAGGTGACTGGTGCCCCACACTTTCTCGTCGACCAGGGGCATTCCCGACCCGGCGACCCGAGCGCCGAGTTCTCCAAAGTACCACTTGTTGCTGCCGTCCTGGCGGAAGGTTCTGAAGAGTTCGGAGTGGCCCGGCCCGTTCAGATGCCCCAGACGGCGGTGGATGGTGGTCATAATCTCGCCCAACTCGCGGGCCACTGGAGAATCCAGGTCGATGGGCACGTCGATAAAGTAACTGTGGATGCCACCGGGAAGATCGATTTTCTCGTAACGCCACACCGCCACCAGCACCACTTTGCCGTTACGGGCGATGGTGTTGGCTACGTACTCGGCGCCGTCGATGATGGGCTGAACGATCACCCGCTCAATGGTGTGGCCGTAGAAATCCTTTTGACCCAACGTATTGCGCACCGTTTGGACAATGGCGTTCTCACCCGCACTGGCGTGCACGAACGATGTGAAGTCGGAAGCGGAGCTGGCATCGGGCTTAACGACCACACCGGAAGTGGCATGCTGGCGGGAAAACTGCACGATCTCCAACATGTCATTCGAGTAAAGCGTTGGGATACCAAAATCCGGACCTACCGCCTTTTGCTCGGCCGCTTTGCGACGACGCATATCGACGGTAGCCGGGTCGTTTCCCATTTGCTCTGAGTTCAGGCCGTAACGATAAAGCAGATCATTGATGCGGTCCGCTTGCATCGCACCGGTTTCCATCCCACCGAACGCATAAAAAATCTTTTTATCCCGCAGTACTTGTACCAACTCCCCAAGCTCGGTTGGAGAATCCAGGTTGAAACGGTACGTAGCCTCGTACCAGTGCTTGGTGGCGTTAAAAGAGCCGATGTAAGCCGGCTGGATAGAGTCTTCGGTTTGGATGTGGATCCAGCGAATGGTTTTGCCTGGGAAAAGCTTCTTGGCTTCTTGGGCGTAGAGCGCGGACGAACCGTAGCAATCGACGCACGCAACTCGAATCTCGGAAGCCACGCCGACGGCGCTCAGGACCGTCAAAAAACAGAAAAAAATACGTCGGTAAAATCGCAAATCCATCAACGGCAATGCCACCTAACCCCTTGCAATAGTGATTTTGAAAACAAGCCGCGTTTTTATCAAAAAACGCGGGCTGCGCCTAGAGATTGAGTTCAGTGAGTCTCATTTTTTCTGAACAAACGCACTCACCCTTAAATGCGTAGAATCACACAGAAACACGGCGCAAACAGCAATGGAGCAAGCGAGAGCCGTCCCAAGACCGAGGCTCCGCATCAGGGCTCCCATTGCTTTTGCTCGTAAGCATCCCGCCAAAAAGCCCACTCCAACCGCATGGCGGTGGCAAAGGCTTGGTGCATTTTCGCTCGAGAACTCGCGGAAGCTCGGGCCGCCAGTCTGTTGGTAAGCCCGATCATGTAGTCCACGGTGGCCTTGTAACTGGATGAGCTGTAGGTGCGCACCCAGCCCTTGTAGGGATGTCTGTCGTCGACAGGTGCCATGGCCTGCGCCACGTCCAGATAAATCCAAAAACATGGCAAGAGTGCCGCAGCCAGTTCTTCGGCACTTTGGTACGACGCCACCGCCAACAGAAAATGCGTATAGGCGAAGTTGGCTGGCGTCTTAGCCGGGGAGAAAAGTGAGGACGCAGACAAGGAGCGGCTTGCGCCCGCGGTCGCCGACTCTGAAGGGGCCGCACCCGCGGTGTTTGGCGCATGGGCTGTGTCGCCTTCGGCCAAGCAATCGTCCACTATTTTTGAAAGCTTCGCTTTGTCCGAGGGGTTATCCAGCTTCGCTGCCAGCTCTCCCAACGCCCGAGCAAAATCGGTCAGATACAAACCGTCCTGGCGCGAATAAAACTCAAACCGGCCTTTTGAAAGAGTCCCCGCTTTCAACTCGCGGTTAAAAGGGTGCTCGTGAATGGCTTTTCTTACTGACGTAGTTTGTCGCCATGCCTCCTCGGTAAAACTCCCGGAGACATCGTCGGCAAAGGCGCCGAGGTTCACCGCCAATAGTAAAATTATCCAAAGTCGCATGAGAGTCCTCTTTCCTAGGCCGTTTGTTTCCACGAATGCTTGAGGGGGCGGCCCCAGAGCCGAGCGGCCTATCGGCGGCGTAAACGATAGCCTGATGCAAATAACTTTTTGCTGCCCTTATGGCATCCGGCCATGAAAGACCGCGCGCCACCCACGCGGCAATCGCGGCCGAGTACGTGCAACCAGTGCCGTGCGTGTTCTTCGTTTGTACTCGGGGCGCCTCCAGCCATTCCCGTGTTCCATCACGGCAGCAGAAAATATCGGCACAACGGGAATCATCGTTTAAGTGACCACCTTTGATGAGAACTCTCTCGGAAGAAATCAAAAGCGCATCCGCCGCTTTTTCCATGTCGGCACGCGTGTGAATGGACAAACGGGTCAGAACCTCTGCTTCGGGAATATTGGGCGTAACCAGATCGGCTATCGGCAGAAGATCTTCGACGAGTGCTTGGGTTGCGTCCCGCAGCAACAGGCGGCTACCCCTTTGGCTACCATGACGGGGTCCACCACGACGTTAGCAACCTTTCGGTCTTTTAGGGCTCGGGCCACGGCCTGGATGATGGGGGCAGAGAACAACATGCCGGTCTTCACCGCATCCACTCCGATATCGTCGATAACCGCCTGGATCTGCTCGACCACAAATTCCGCAGAGACTGGCGACACTGACCGGACACCCAAGGTGTTCTGCGCTGTCAGCGCGGTGATTGCCGTCATCCCAAAACAGCCCAACGCTTCGAAGGTTTTTAAGTCGGCTTGGATGCCAGCACCGCCTCCGGAGTCAGAGCCTGCAATAGAAAGCACGCGAGGATCGGAAGCCCGCTTGGTCGTCGAGTATGACTGGATAATGGCGCGCAAGCTCGTGGCCGCCGCTGGGATACTGGTGGCTGCCAAAATCGCGGAGACCACGGCAATCCCACTTGCGCCTGCACGCAGAACCGATGCAGCGTTATCCTGGTTAATCCCGCCAATAGCGACAATGGGAACGGCGACTTGCTGCTTTAATTTGCGTAACCCATCCAATCCGAAAGGGGGCGCGGTATCGTTTTTGGTCGCCGTGCCAAAGACGGGACTGGCGGCAATGTAATCCACACCTGCCAGCGGCAACTTGCGAGTATCCGTATCGCTTTCGACGGAAAGCCCAACAATCGCATGAGCACCCAAACGATGCCGAGCAACTTGGGGCGACTGATCCTTTAATCCTAGGTGGACGCCGTCCGCGCCGCAAGCTACTGCTACGTCCAGATGATCGTTGACGAGAAAAGGAATA